>CM038726.1:17679840-17717340 GCA_021613375.1 Megaleporinus macrocephalus
GAGCATGTACTGGGAAGTAAACGGTATGTTTTGAAACTGCAACAACATTTACATACTACATATGACTCCAAGGTATGAGCTCTAATACTCTTAAACATACACAAATTTACATGAGTTTAAACACAGCTTAGAAAAAATTCACGTGTCAAGCAGAGATCAGCGACTTCTGCAAACATGTGCATGTGTGTGTTATCAACGAGCGCACCTCAGAGATCTTCTGGAACTGGGAGTTGGCCTGGCTGCATTTCTCCACCGTCTCCAGGGCCACTTTGTAGTTGTCAACAAAGGCTTTGTAAACACCAAGCTGGCTGGCCTGAGAGACCGTGAGATACACAAAAAGAGGGAGAGAGAAAGCAAAACATAAACATACAATCACACACTTCAATACAATCACTTTTCATAAATATGAATAAAAACATTAGTCAAATAAAAATAATCACTCTGTGAAAGCTTTATTGCCATTGAAGTGTCGTCCAAACACAGCCATTAAATGGCATGTTTCACTGATTAAAGTTTGCACTGATCTGCAGCTACTGCTTTCCTTATCGAGTCTCCAGTATCAAGTACAAACACACCCACACACTACAATACCAGCAATATCAGTAACAGCAGCACAGAAAGAAAACCTATGGCAGGCTACACTGGACAGTGGTCACTACAGAACGTAAAAAATCAATAATCAACAAACTAGCGAAAGCAACAGGAAAGTAAGGAGCTCCTCGCAGCACAGCTTTATTAACGTTAGAGAACTACAATAAAGCCACTGTTATTTTCATTGTATGCCAGTGATAAAAACTAGAAACTGCATTCTCAAAACAAGCCACGAACATCACTTGCCTCTAAAATTTAAATCTCCTCAGAAAAACCCTTTTTTAAATTGAGTGTTCATAGCATATGCCCTTACCTCTCCCTGCCAACTTCACCCTGGTATAACATTAGTGCAGTAGTGACAAGAACCTGGCGATACCACACGTATCATGATACAAAATTTAAAATACTGTGAAATACTGAAAACTGTCCTAGTGCACCCTTACACTACTTGTTTATGCTGGAGTGGAACAGTGGAAGAGTCCACATGCCTGAACTTTTTGCTGCTGATTTGAGCAAACAAGAGAAGCCAGGCAGTTAGAACAAAATCCTGGGCAGGACTATTTTTCTGGATTCCCTCTAATTACACATGATCACACATTATTCCCATGTTTAACCAAGCTTGCACACTTCAAAGCGATTGGAGGTCCAAAAAATCAGCTAACTGGTTTTGATCATTCACAGCGGCGCCTATAAAGACAAATGAGGGACCCTCAGAAAACAATGAGAGGTCATTCATTCATTCCTTTACACTTTATGTCTTCTTTCAAACCCACTTTTCCACACTGTAGTAAAAACGTTGAATCTTTGATATGAAGATGGAGAGCAATGCTGCAGTGGCTCTCACAAGCTGTGCAGGAAACCTTAATCACAGCCATATACAGTTCAAACTGCAGGAGAGAACTGACTCAGGAACAGTGTTCAGTTTTAGCTTTAGCAGGGGGTGGACTGCAGCAGTACTGAAGTAAATAAATAAATAAATAAACAAACTTGTTTCATGAAAAGTCCTGCTGGGGTGTGAGTTTGGGTCTTATGTTCGATGACGTAACAACGCTGAGTGAAGCGCTGACCCAAACACTGATAAGCGTAATCTCCATCACTTCCTACTCTTTTTTTTCTATTCTTAGTTCTCACTCCTTTAGTCCCCAGAGAATTTAAATTTCTCTCTCTCTCTCCTCCTCCTCACTCAGCCAATACCTCCTTTTAGCTCTCGGTGGGCTCAGTGGGTCTGATTCAAGGCTGTGATGATTAGCTCTCTGTGTACAGATGGTGGAGAGATGAGCATGAGGCCAAAGCCTTTCGCTCCATGTCTGGTCCATAACATGTTTGTTCAGGAAACATCCAGCCTTAGAATAAACTGCCTGTCGAAAAACTTTTTCCAATTAAGTAAGAAAATTATTGTTTGTTTGGTTTGGGGCTGTCACTGAACACTGAAGAAAACAATGAAAATCAGTGTTATCAGTACTTAACATTAATTAACAGTGAACAGTGACAGTGTTGCACCATGGTCCTGGAGGAACGTTGTTTCGTTTCACTGTGTACTCTGTATGTAGTTGAAATGACAATAAAACCCACTTGACTTGACTTGACAGAATCACTTTGTAAGATGACGCAATGCAGCTTCAGAAAAGTTGTGAGTTCAGCATCAAACTTCGTCTCTTTACCTGCCAAGAGCGTCTCCAGCAGTGGAAATCAATGCCAACGTTAACTCTTCATGGATTCTTTTTGTTTACTCTTTCTTTCACTGGCTGTCCATCCTTAATTGATCTAACTGGCAGCCGGACCTTCACCATGACTGACAGGAGATTAGACAACACCGTCTGAGCAGTGCTACTCCTTCATTCTCTCGTCAGACTGATTCGACTCAACACTACAGTGACTCACTCTCGCCTCTTGGTACAACGTGGTATCACTAGACCAAACAGGCTTGGACTAGCTAGTTAGCACGCTAACTTCAGTAGAAATCCCTACAACACAATCTAATAATCAAAAGGTTTATTCTCTACATTATGTCGACAAGTTAAGGTAGCAAAATATACACTAAACAAAATATAAAGCCAAGAATTCTGTCAAGCTGATTAGGCTTTGAGATTTATTGCTTTGCTACTAAATAAATAATTAAAAAAAGTCAATTTTCTAAATTTTTTTAATGCAATGAACTACAACTGGCCTTGTTTTCTTAATGTACAACATTTATTAACACTTAAAATTCTCTTGATGTGTTTTTATTGGCATGAACAGCCATATTAAAACAAACAAACAAACAAAGAAACAAAAAGAACACATATAAATATATATAAAGAGTCTTCAGCATTGCACATCTCTGTATTGTATCATGATCAAGAATTTTTCCTTGTTTTCCCAGTGTTTCATTTAGTTACAACAGAGTTATATATGAATTAATCGTAGTTATGAACCACATGCATCAAAGCGTGATTTATTGTAGCAGATGTAAATAAAAATGAGGTTTAGGGAACGTACAGTAGGCTGCTGCAGGCAACTAAACCTCACTCAGAAAAGAAACTTATGGCAGGAGTTTAATTGAAGAAGCAGTGATGTCTCTGTTGAGTACCTCGTGCCATAACTAAGTCTTAACTACTTACTAGGGGTGTAAGAAAATACCGAAATATCGAATATTGGGATATTATGTTTAGTGATACTGTATTGACTGTGTTTAAACCTCTGACCACTAGATGGCAGTGTTGTGATCCATTTTCAGCTCCACTCCAACATTAACAAGCAGCACAAGGGTACATATGATATAAGCATTGGCAAACCTGTTCATATAGTGGTGTGTTTTAATAGTAGGATTTTAAATATTGCAGTATATCTCTTTGCTTGCAGTATCGCAATATATCGTGATATATTGAATCGTGTCCGCTGTATCACATATACGTATTGTATCACCAGGTTCTTGCCAATACACAGCCATAGTACTTCTCTCAAAAATACTTCTCAGACATGCTCCAGAAGTGCTTTGAGCATTCCGATTTAAATGTGTCTAGGGTCATTTATGCCTACATTTGTATGTAGATGAGGTAGATATAATCCAGGTATAATCCTGGAGGTGAAAGAACCGTGCAGGTGTAAACAGGGTCTATCTGTGCCTGCATGCAAATCATGCTGTGACTGATGCTAGAGGTCGTGTGAGAAAGGGATTGAGAGCATGTTCTGTTGGTCCCTGTGGTTGGCTCTGTGGCCTTGACGCGCCCTCTCTACTAATTTTAAACTTTTAAACCACACACACAAACGGTACTCCTACCATCACCTAGCAACCCCACATCCTCTCTGCCTCTCACCTATTAACTTCATATGCGACACACACACACTTACGCATACACACAGTGAGTGTGTGGTGTAGGTAAAGAGGTGTGACAGAGCATGAGTAATGGGAGGGGGGTGTAGAGGGTGAAAGAGAGACAGAATCTGTAAGAGAGAAAGCATGCAAGAAATAGTGTGAGACAGAAAGAAAAAAGAAAACATGAAAGCAGAAACAGAAGGCATGAAAGAGGAAAGAGAATGAAAGACAGACAGAGATAGGGTGAGATAAATAGAGAGAGAAAGAGAGACAGCAGAAAATCAAAAAGAAAGAAAAAGAAAGAAAGAAAGAAAGAAAGAAAGAAGAGAGCAGGAGAGAAAGAGAGAGTGAATAAGAGAGAGAAAGAGATGGAGTCAATAGACTAAAACTTCAGGATCAGTCATCCTCGACTTGTCCTCCTGCTCAGAGGAGTCATCCTTCGTTCCCTTCTGCTCTTTCGTTCTGTTCTTGTCTTTCACGGTTGTGTTGAGTTTTGAGAGCTGTAGGGGGTCTAATTACATCACCATCTGCCAGCACAACTAACACTGTACAGTTACAGCATGTTAGACACAGACTTCCTGATTCAACCCGATAACAAAGTATTCTTCAAATATCTGTTAACGAGTGACAATCAGTGAAGACGCAGGTGATTAAACTGGACTGTGGTTTAAAGATTCCAGCACTGGATTAAACTGAGACAGGTTTAAAAGCCGTGTTGTACTCTGTTTACCAGCGTTAATAACATTAATGATACTTTAGGCCATAAATTATTTAATGTTATATTACTGTATTTTGCAAAATATCCAAAAAATTATTGATCACTATATTTTTGTCCCTGCTTCTTCTTTTTACTTCTATATTCAGAAATAAGTCTTGTTCTAGTCTTGGTCTTGTCCTTGTGCTGGCTGCTACTGGTCTCGGCCTCGACTCGGAAGCTTATGGCAGAAACAGTTGATGTATTTGAACACCACGCTAAAATATACTTATATAAACAATCTGGTCTCATCCTGTGTCTTGTCCGAAAATACAGTGATATTTAGATACAGTCACTCTACTGTCTCACAACTGGAGAGTGATTCTCCCTCACCAGACACACATCATCCTCCCTTTAGGCAGGTTACATTAAAATCAGCATTTTTTTTTTGGCTTGATCGAGTAGTTGACTGCAAACACAGCAATCCGGCCATGCTGTGCGTACGACAGTGCTGCTCCACGTTAGCCAGTGGCTAAAAACAGCTAGCCTGGGAAGCCATCTTTCTCCCACTCTCCCATTCCACACATCAACACCTCTGAGCATTCCAGCTGTGGCTGTGTGGAGCGGAAGTGATAGTTGGGATGTCAGGATAAAAGTGAGTTTCTACATTACATTTCTATTCACACACTTGGTTGCAGAAGAGCCTGACGATCTCTCTGCTCAAACAAGGATAAATTTACTCAGCCTGCACCAAAGTATGTTTAGCATTCTAGTCCTTCTTCTCTCTCTCGCTTGCTCTCTCACTCTATCGTTGAATCGTGTTGAAATCATCTTGCCGGAACAAGAGAGTAGTGTTGCTTTTCTTGCAATGGAAAATGCCACCAGGGCTGTCTTTGGAAAGCAGAAGCTTGAGAATGGTCTTATATCTCCAACATTCACCATACATTTGTTAGATTTCTAATTAGAAAAGTTATATTGCGATAGTTATCATTCTCATGTTGTCAGCCCTACCGAAGGTCGACATGTCTGGGTCTCGTTCTTGACTCAGACTCGCCTCCTTTGCGCTCGACTACAACATCATTGTTTAAATGGAATAAGAATGGAGGAACATGCAGCTCTTAAAACAATGAATGAGGCTCAACATTGTCACTCTCTACGCTTCTCTCACTGAAAAAGGCTTTAAAAAAGCGTCCTCCTTCACTCTCTCACGATCTCTAGAGCTACTGTCCTCTCCTCATCACTAGGGCTGTGCATTGGCAAGAACCTGCCGATACAATAGGTATTGTGATACAGCGGTCACAATTCAGTATATTGTGATATTGCAAGCAAAGTGATATACTGCGATTTTTCAAGTCCTACTCTTAAAACACACCACTATATAAACAGGTTTATCAATACTTACAATAGCATTGGGCCCTTGTGCTGCTTGTTAATGTTGGAGTGGAGCTGAAAATGGATTACAACACTGCCATCTAATGGTCAGAGGATTAAACACAACACACAACAATTTACTGTCTGCCAGGAATCTGTGTATCGATACTGTGTTTTTGAGAATCCAGTATCAGCAAACATAATATCCCGATATTTGATATTTTCTTGTCTACTCATCACCATCCTAGACCAAATGCACAACAGCCCCACAACGCAGCAAGCAGTCTTTCAAGCAGATTATGACAAATTACTCAGAGAGTGAGGGTTTCAAGTCCCGGATAACAGAGTATAAATTATTCTAATTGTTTGAATGATATCAAATTTGAGAATTGCATTAAACATCCAGCAAAGATTCAATAAAAAACAAGATAGAAATATAATAAAACATGGCCAACAGCAGCTGATCAGACAGTAGCTATCTGAGAATTGCCTGGGCATGGTTAAACTGGTGAGTACGCGTGAATGGCAGTCTTTAATCCAGGCCCGCAACTAAATACAACAGCACAAGTGGAAATGGGCTCACAGGTGGTGTTAGAGACCCCAGGTTTACACTGATAAAGGAGAATGTTGGTTAAATAAATTTACTGACCATTAGAAAGGTATCACAGCACAAACTTATATACTGTGTGCCCACAAGGGCAAGAATAACCTACTTACACAGAAAACATGGACTTGGGTTGCCTTAAGCTCAAGAGTTTCATTAGATTCCTTACTTATACAGTACTGTTATTTTGCCTGTGCTGCAAACCTCTGTATATTAAAATGTGTCCTGTATCCAGATGTTATTCATATACACGTTTACACTGTGCTAATAATCGAAGAGAGTCTAAATCAGGTGGTGGAGGTGTGAATCATTCACGCATTATGACTGGAACTGAGCGCAAGTGCAGGAAATTTAGACATTAAATTGGGAAAGTGAAATTCTCAGCTTCAGACCAACAGTAAGCGAAACCTGTCTGCTGAAAAAAAACTATCCATTTGAATAGGAAAGGATGTGAGGACACGGAAAATGAATTTCCTTCCCATGGTGTTTAATTTTACTTTAAGTCCATACTAAACGGATTAGACACACTAACTGGGACAAACGCTCCTCAGTCAAAATAATGCTTGTCACGCACAGAGACAGCTCAAAACCTAGTTTACCAGCGAATGTTAAATATTTACTGTCCCTAAGCTCTATTTCCTCTGTCTGGGGAAGGAAAAAGGGGGCGAAACATCTCACAACAAACTAGATCGAGAGTGGTGGCAGCAGCCTCATTCACTGCATCTGTTCAATGGCCCAGTAGTGGACACCAGGCTTATTAGTTGGTGAGAACTGATCTCAGATGCTGGTATCTGTGAATGTTTGTAACTACAAGTACAAGTAAATTAGCTTGCTATCAGAAGAAACCTGATACTACATGATTTTCACCATCACTGGGAAGCTCACAGCACAAAGGCTGGGGTTGTATATTACACACAGAGACAAAAGACACACATTGAATACGTTCCATGTGATTGGAAAAGAACAGAAAACACGCTGATTTAAAACACTCAGAACCTGGACACTGGCTTCTATTAAAAGTCTTTCGATCTCTGAAGCGCTATCAGCACCACACACACACACACACACACACACACACACACACACACAAAAATAACGCTACCCGCAGCAGGAGTAATTACCAATTGATTAAAAAAATTCCACTGCTTTAAAAATGCTAATTAACTTTCTTCCAGCAGCCAAAACAGCTACTGATCATATCTGCACAACATTCTTCTGATTCTGGGTGAACCTAATTATTTGGGCCGCTGACAAGACATTTGCCAAACAGAGGCAGTGAATCTTGGACTTAAAACTTCTCCACCTAAACACTGTAATGTGTCTAAAAATGAATACTTGGAGGAGAAAATAATAAAGCAGGATAAAACATCTTTTAACATTCGAGGAACATAAGCCTATACTTATTAGTAAGAGCTAAATAAGAATGTAAGACGGGAAAACAACAAAACTCCAACAGTGTTCATCCTTGCCCATTGTACACTACCGGTCAAAAGTTTTAGAACACCACCAGTTAAACATTTTACAACTGTTTTAAAAGTTTTGACTGGTAGTGTATCTAAAACGTTTGGCTGGTAGTGTATCTAAAACGTTTGACTGGTAGTGTACTAAAACGTTTGACTGGTAGTGTATCTAAAACATTTGGCTGGTAGTGTATCTAAAACGTTTGACTGGTAGTGTATCTAAAACGTTTGGCTGGTAGTGTATCTAAAACGTTTGACTGGTAGTGATCTAAAACGTTTGACTGGTAGTGTATCTAAAACGTTTGACTGGTAGTGTACTAAAACGTTTGACTGGTAGTGTACTAAAACGTTTGACTGGTAGTGTATCTAAAACATTTGGCTGGTAGTGTATCTAAAACGTTTGACTGGTAGTGTATCTAAAACATTTGACTGGTAGTGTATCTAAAACGTTTGACTGGTAGTGTATCTAAAACGTTTGACTGGTAGTGTATCTAAAACGTTTGGCTGGTAGTGTATCTAAAACGTTTGACTGGTAGTGTATCTAAAACGTTTGACTGGTAGTGTATCTAAAACGTTTGACTGGTAGTGTATCTAAAACGTTTGGCTGGTAGTGTATCTAAAACGTTTGACTGGTAGTGTATCTAAAACGTTTGGCTGGTAGTGTATCTAAAACGTTTGGCTGGTAGTGTATCTAAAACGTTTGACTGGTAGTGTACTAAAACGTTTGACTGGTAGTGTACTAAAACGTTTGACTGGTAGTGTACTAAAACGTTTGACTGGTAGTGTATCTAAAACATTTGACTGGTAGTGTATCTAAAACATTTGACTGGTAGTGTATCTAAAACATTTGACTGGTAGTGTATCTAAAACGTTTGACTGGTAGTGTATCTAAAACGTTTGACTGGTAGTGTATCTAAAACGTTTGGCTGGTAGTGTATCTAAAACGTTTGGCTGGTAGTGTATCTAAAACGTTTGGCTGGTAGTGTATCTAAAACGTTTGGCTGGTAGTGTATCTAAAACGTTTGACTGGTAGTGTATCTAAAACGTTTGACTGGTAGTGTATCTAAAACGTTTGGCTGGTAGTGTATCTAAAACGTTTAACTGGTAGTGTATCTAAAACGTTTGGCTGGTAGTGTACTAAAACGTTTGGCTGGTAGTGTATCTAAAACGTTTGGCTGGTAGTGTACTAAAACGTTTGTCTGGTAGTGTATCTAAAACGTTTGTCTGGTAGTGTATCTAAAACGTTTGGCTGGTAGTGTATCTAAAACGTTTGGCTGGTAGTGTATCTAAAACGTTTAACTGGTAGTGTATCTAAAACGTTTGGCTGGTAGTGTACTAAAACGTTTAACTGGTAGTGTATCTAAAACGTTTAACTGGTAGTGTATCTAAAACGTTTGACTGGTAGTGTACTAAAACGTTTGGCTGGTAGTGTATCTAAAACGTTTGGCTGGTAGTGTACTAAAACGTTTGGCTGGTAGTGTATCTAAAACGTTTGGCTGGTAGTGTACTAAAACGTTTGTCTGGTAGTGTATCTAAAACGTTTGTCTGGTAGTGTATCTAAAACGTTTGACTGGTAGTGTACTAAAACGTTTGACTGGTAGTGTACTAAAACGTTTAACTGGTAGTGTATCTAAAGCGTTTGACTGGTAGTGTACTAAAACATTTGACTGGTAGTGTACTAAAACGTTTAACTGGTAGTGTATCTAAAGCGTTTGTCTGGTAGTGTACTAAAACGTTTAACTGGAAGTGTATCTAAAACGTTTGGCTGGTAGTGTACTAATACGTTTGACAGGTAGTGTATCTAAAAGGTTTGTCTGGTAGTGTATCTAAAACGTTTGACTGGTAGTGTATCTAAAACGTTTGTCTGGTAGTGTATCTAAAACGTTTGGCTGGTAGTGTATCTAAAACGTTTGGCTGGTAGTCTATCTAAAACGTTTGACTGGTAGTGTATCTAAAACGTTTGGCTGGTAGTGTACTAAAACGTTTGACTGGTAGTGAATCTAAAACGTTTGACTGGTAGTGTACTAAAACGTTTGACTGGTAGTGTACTAAAACGTTTGACTGGTAGTGTATCTAAAACGTTTGACTGGTAGTGTACTAAAACGTTTGACTGGTAGTGTATCTAAAACGTTTGACTGGTAGTGTATCTAAAACGTTTGACTGGTAGTGTACTAAAACGTTTGACTGGTAGTGTACTAAAACGTTTGACTGGTAGTGAATCTAAAACGTTTGACTGGTAGTGTACTAAAACGTTTGACTGGTAGTGTATCTAAAACGTTTGACTGGTAGTGAATCTAAAACGTTTGACTGGTAGTGTACTAAAACGTTTGACTGGTAGTGAATCTAAAACGTTTGACTGGTAGTGTACTAAAACGTTTGGCTGGTAGTGTACTAAAACGTTTGACTGGTAGTGAATCTAAAACGTTTGACTGGTAGTGTACTAAAACGTTTGACTGGTAGTGAATCTAAAACGTTTGACTGGTAGTGTACTAAAACGTTTGACTGGTAGTGTACTAAAACGTTTGACTGGTAGTGTACTAAAACGTTTGACTGGTAGTGTATCTAAAACGTTTGACTGGTAGTGTTCTAAAACGTTTGACTGGTAGTGAATCTAAAAAGTTTGACTGGTAGTGTAATAAAACGTTTGACTGGTAGTGTTCTAAAACGTTTGTCTGGTGGTGATCTAAAACGTTTGACTGGTAGTGTACTAAAACGTTTGTCTGGTGGTGATCTAAAACGTTTGACTGGTAGTGTACTAAAAAGTTTAACTGGTAGTGTACTAAAAAGTTTGACTGGTAGTGTACTAAAAAGTTTGACTGGTAGTGTACTAAAAAGTTTGACTGGTAGTGTACTAAAAATTTTAACTGGTAGTGTACTAAAACGTTTGACTGGTAGTGTACTAAAACGTTTGACTGGTAGTGTACTAAAACGTTTGTCTGGTGGTGATCTAAAACGTTTGACTGGTAGTGTACTAAAAAGTTTAACTGGTAGTGTACTAAAAAGTTTGACTGGTAGTGTACTAAAAAGTTTGACTGGTAGTGTACTAAAACGTTTGACTGGTAGTGTACTAAAACGTTTGACTGGTAGTGTACTAAAACGTTTAACTGGTAGTGTATCTAAAACGTTTGACTGGTAGTGTTCTAAAACGTTTGACTGGTAGTGAATCTAAAAAGTTTGACTGGTAGTGTACTAAAACGTTTGACTGGTAGTGTACTAAAACGTTTGTCTGGTGGTGATCTAAAACGTTTGACTGGTAGTGTATCTAAAACGTTTGGCTGGTAGTGTATCTAAAACGTTTGACTGGTAGTGTACTAAAACGTTTGACTGGTAGTGTACTAAAAAGTTTAACTGGTAGTGTACTAAAAAGTTTGACTGGTAGTGTACTAAAAAGTTTGACTGGTAGTGTACTAAAAAGTTTGACTGGTAGTGTACTAAAAAGTTTGACTGGTAGTGTACTAAAAATTTTAACTGGTAGTGTACTAAAAAGTTTGACTGGTAGTGATCTAAAACTTCTGGCCAGTAGTGTATATACGAAAGATTACGATGTAAGCTGTAACCTTATTTGTATTATCTACGTTTTGCAGGGTTTTGTAGTTTTTTCAGATACCAAACGTTACCTAATCTCAGTGCCTCAAAGAAATAACTTAATCTAATGCTAAAATGTTTGGTCAGTCTTTCAGAGTACTTTTACTACCTTCACAGTTAAGCGCTTTGAGATAAAGTATTCACAGCAGAGCTCACCAGCTTCTGGAAGAGATGACCCACAGTGACCTTGTCATCCCACTGCTGGATGTTGGGGAAGAGAGCATCATAGAACTCTTTATGGATCTCATAGATGTCCTGAATCTTGTAGAAGATGGTCTCAATCTGCTCCAAGGTCAGCACAGGCTTTGAGGTGGTGGCCGTGGCCCTCAGGGGACGCATGGGCTGCAGAGGGAATAAAGAGGAGGGTGAGAATGAAGAAAGGAAGAGAGAGTAAATTGCCATTGTGAAGTTATACTGTGTTTGTGTGAAAGAAACAGGTAAAAAAACTGACAATGTTTTCTAAAAAACTGCCGTTAGTTTATGATTGTATTGCTGTTAAGCCCAGGCTTGTTTGACCGACAATGACAGAGAGCTGTGATTTAGTGGCAGGCTGTAGCAAGATATCTTGTAGCGTGAACAAGCCCAGTATATCTCCTGATGTGTGCCCACATAATGGACAACAATTGTTAGTGGCAGCACAAGATGAAGTCTTTCCCAGAAGGTTATTTTGGGCTCTGAAAAAGAAAGTAATAAGTTGAGATATCAGCCCACGTTACTTAAAGTAGGAGTGTGTGAACCTGAAGTGTTGCGTCCTACTGAGGGAAGCATATTACAACCTACTGAGGGGGATATAAATTGGTGGTTATCATATCATGTACATTTTTCTGCTATTGGTATGGAAAAAAAGCAACTGAAGTGAGAATCTCAGCAGTGAATGGAGTTCTGTCTCTTACTAGCCATTAATGTGTCCAGGAGTATAGCTCTCTGTGCACTAAAGAAAGCAAGTACTGCAACATGACAAAACCTACTGGACCATTCCCGTCCCTTGTAAGGAACGCCACTACAAGGTTTTGGCCTGCTGTTAGTTAATGTATGAATAGACAGGTGAAGCCGGTGAAGTCTCATGTTCTCATCTCTCATCACAAAAGCTTTCTGCTATCTGGGTTAGAAAGTTTATAGCTAGGCTGATTTCAGGCATTACACTGCATATATTCTTTTTTCCTCTATAGGTCTGTCAGTGTGAACATTTAAACATCCACAATAAAATCCACGACTTCGTCTAAATCTGCGTCAGCAGTCTAAAAGAGAGCTGAAAGAGAGGAGAAAAATGATGAGGAGTTGTCCATCCACACTGCCTGAACAGCACAGCGTGTTAAAGTACAAGCAAATAATATTGTGTTTATAATGTTTGGATCCAGATGTGACAGGTCTCTTTACAGATTCAGCTCAGCTGCCAGTTTGTAGTGAAATATTTCTCTAGTTCTGTCTGTGACATCTGCATTTCAGAACCACATGTTAACCCACAATTTGTTTTTCACTAAGCATTAAAGCACAAACAGACCCGGTCTACTAAGTGTAGCTTTGACAGACCCTGTTCCAGTAATGTTAGCTTTGACAGACCCTGTTCCAGTAATGTTAGCTTTGACAGATCCGGTTCATAAAGTTTAGCTTTGACAGATCCGGTTCATAAAGTTTAGCTTTGACAGATCCGGTTCATAAAGTTTAGCTTTGACAGACCCAGTCCAGTAATGTTAGTTTTGACAGACCCGGTCTACTAAGTTTAGCTTTGACAGACCCAGTCCAGTAATGTTAGCTTTGACAGACCCGGTCCAGTAATGTTAGTTTTGACAGACCCGGTCTACTAAGTTTAGCTTTGACAGACCCAGTCCAGTAATGTTAGCTTTGACAGATCCGGTTCATAAAGTTTAGCTTTGACAGATCCGGTTCATAAAGTTTAGCTTTGACAGATCCGGTTCATAAAGTTTAGCTTTGACAGATCCGGTTCATAAAGTTTAGCTTTGACAGACCCTGTTCCAGTAATGTTAGCTTTGACAGATCCGGTCCAGTAATGTTAGTTTTGACAGACCCGGTCTACTAAGTTTAGCTTTGACAGACCCAGTCCAGTAATGTTAGTTTTGACAGACCCGGTCTACTAAGTTTAGCTTTGACAGACCCAGTCCAGTAATGTTAGTTTTGACAGACCCTGTCCAGTAATGTTAGCTTTGACAGACCCAGTCCAGCAAGTTTAGCTTTGACAGACCCGGTCCAGTAATGTTAGCTTTGACAGACCCAGTCCAGCAAGTTTAGCTTTGACAGACCCAGTCCAGTAATGTTAGTTTTGACAGATCCGGTTCAGTAAGTTTAGCTTTGACAGACCCAGTCCAGTAATGTTAGCTTTGACAGACCCAGTCCAGTAATGTTAGTTTTGACAGACCCTGTCCAGTAATGTTAGCTTTGACAGACCCAGTCCAGCAAGTTTAGCTTTGACAGACCCGGTCCAGTAATGTTAGCTTTGACAGACCCGGTCCAGCAAGTTTAGCTTTGACAGACCCGGTCCAGTAATGTTAGCTTTGACAGACCCGGTCCAGTAATGTTAGTTTTGACAGACCCGGTCTACTAAGTTTAGCTTTGACAGACCCAGTCCAGTAATGTTAGCTTTGACAGACCCAGTCCAGTAATGTTAGTTTTGACAGACCCTGTCCAGTAATGTTAGCTTTGACAGACCCAGTCCAGCAAGTTTAGCTTTGACAGACCCGGTCCAGTAATGTTAGCTTTGAGAGACCCGGTTCAGTAATGTTAGCTTTGACAGACCCAGTCCAGCAAGTTTAGCTTTGACAGACCCAGTCCAGCAAGTTTAGCTTTGACAGACCCGGTCCAGTAATGTTAGCTTTGACAGACCCAGTCCAGCAAGTTTAGCTTTGACAGACCCAGTCCAGTAATGTTAGTTTTGACAGATCCGGTTCAGTAAGTTTAGCTTTGACAGACCCAGTCCAGTAATGTTAGTTTTGACAGACCCAGTCCAGTAATGTTAGTTTTGACAGACCCTGTCCAGTAATGTTAGCTTTGACAGACCCAGTCCAGCAAGTTTAGCTTTGACAGACCCGGTCCAGTAATGTTAGCTTTGACAGACCCGGTCCAGCAAGTTTAGCTTTGACAGACCCGGTCCAGTAATGTTAGTTTTGACAGACCCAGTCCAGTAATGTTAGTTTTGACAGACCCTGTCCAGTAATGTTAGCTTTGACAGACCCAGTCCAGTAAGTGTAGCTTTGACAGACCCAGTCCAGTAATGTTAGTTTTGACAGACCCAGTCCAGTAATGTTAGTTTTGACAGATCCGGTCCAGTAATGTTAGCTTTGACAGACCCGGTCCAGTAAGTGTAGCTTTGACAGATCCGGTTCAGTAAGTGTAGCTTTGACAGATCCGGTTCAGTAAGTTTAGCTTTGACAGATCCGGTTCAGTAAGTTTAGCTTTGAGAGACCCGGTCCAGTAATGTTAGCTTTGACAGACCTGTTCTAGTAAGTTTAGCTTTGTTTACACTATTAGATAACAGGAGGAGATCTGAGTTCTTAGCTGAAACTCATCATATGCGTTATACTCTTGGCCTTATTGTCTAGCGTAAACACTCTTGTAACAAAAAGACACGAAAGACAGTGTAGTAACTCAGTGTTTTAAGCATGTTATCACCTATTTAATGTGAAGTACAGATTTAATATTACTACTTAGCCCATGACACCTGTCTGTATGTCTACATATTGTCTGTAGGACATTCGGCAGCTTCTTGTTGGAAAGTTCCCGTTTCATCTTAAATGGTACTGAGATTACATTTTTCTACCTGAGGTGTTATAATAACTGCTAGTATTCCTTTGAGGTTGAGCAAGAAAATACAAACAAAAAGCTTCAGCCTAGTAATGTTTAATGACAATAAGAAGTAATAATCCTACCTGGATGATATGAGCACTAGAGTTGAACATTTCAAGAAGGATGCTTCATCTTTCTACATATTCCAACCGGTGCTACAGCATCACCCAACTCAAGCTGCCACTTCAGTGTACAAAAAGCTACTCTCTACAGCCAGTTTGTAAACATAAAGATAGGAAGGGTATAATCTAGCAACTAACAAATAAAAGAACTAACTAGCAGGCTTGTGTAAATATAATGACCATATATGTATGTATATAGGTATGTGTATTTATTATGAACCTAATGTAAATTATTTCTTATAACATATCTATTTGATTTATCTCTGCAATGCAGACATTTGAATAAACATAACCAAACTGTTTCAGTAAAGTTAGTGTAAATTCTAGCTTCACAGTAAAAAACTAATTCAGTACTTTGTCAATTGATGTACTGAGAAGTTCACACGGTAACCAGTCTCGTTTACAGCGCTTTGCCCACTGCTACTTTCCATCAGCTACACGCAGCATCCAGACACTATTTGTTATTCTAAGTGTGTCTATTTATACCAGCTAATATCAGGATATGATATTCTTGGCATATCCTCTCTGCCTCCCCACACACACCTCTGAGACTTTTAACCCTGCACAACTTTATGCCTGTGCTTGTGTGTGTGTGTGTGTGTGTGTGTGTGTGTGTGTGTGTGTGTGTGTGTGTTTCTTGGCTCGCGTTGGATAATAACAGTAAGAGCACATTTAATTTAATGGAAAACTATAACAATGCAAGTGACTCATTGTTTACATTATGCTGCCCCCGCTTCACCTAAATTTAAATGAATGGTGCTTTTATATCTAGTCTGACGCTCCTTTAAAACCCATTTATCATGCTGGCTGGCTTCTCTCGCTCTCTCTCTCTCTCTCTCTCTCTCTCTCTCTCTCTTTCTCAAATACAGTAAAATCTCTCAGCCCGAAGCAGCTGTAGGCTGGAGTTTCTCCTTGAGCAGGTACAGCTGGACATCCTGTCTCTTATCATGTGTAATTCATATCTGACAGAAGGCAAACGTGGTCCAGGATACCTTAGGCTGATAAATCACAAGGTCTGCAGTGTATGTGTGTTATGGAGGTAGCCCATTTCCTCCCCTCCATGTGGGCGAGGTCAGCCTGTGCCCCTTTTTTTAACTCTCATTTCACCAGTTAGTCCAAAACAACATTCCTGAGCTCTTTCTTGTGCCATAAAGCTGGACTCAAACTATTTTCCACAGCATAGCAGTCTATTTACTTCACTATGTATTAGTGGTGCACAATCTCATTTGTTGAAGGAATGCTCCAGTGCTTTTTAACCTAACGTCAATCTGCCGTGTCTGTAACTCAGCATCAATTACCACAGACAGGAAAAACCTAAAAACCCAGCACATTTCAAACAAATTAGTCTTCTGTTCTTTTCTAAGTACACTATAGATTATCTATACTACAGATTATATATTAAAATAATAATATGAGAGAGTGCAATTCTCAAATCGCAGTAGCTGCTTTTTGATTATAGTCTATATTAATTAACACCACTTTCTTAAGCTTAAAAACTTAGAGCTTGTGGTCTGCCTGCAAACTAGTTAGGTTAAACAAAAGCAAGGTGAACAATAACATAATATTTTATTGTTACTAAAATATTTACTTACTTTGTTTTAGTTATAAACTCTAATCCGAGGATTGTCAACTGGTGGAGTATTTCATTAGGCCAAACTGAGCACAAAAATAAATATGTAAATGACTTTCATCACAACAGAGAAAATAGGACTACATATCAGCTCAGAAAGCAAAAAAATTTATAGAATTTTGTAGATTTTTTAATCTATTTACTATTCCTGGACTAGGAGTAGTAAAGCAGTAACATGGCTTGTTTTTAAAAAAAGTCAGTGATGAGTATTTAAAAAAAAATTGGAACAGAGAACTGTGTGTTGTTCCCTTTGTTTCAAAACTTATAAGTCTTGGATTCAGAGTCCATGGCTTTTAAGTTGTCTATATAATTTAAACTCTACAGTCCTTTGCATTGTGTCATAATGTTATTACGATTGGGCCAATGAAATTGCTCCAAAACTGCTATAAACAAAATATGTGTTTTTTTGTCCTCTGCTGTAAAGTTATCATTTTGGAGATGCTTCTTTTTCTTTGGACGGTGACGAAAAGCTTGTGGAGTTTTTAATATGTAACAGAATCTGGAGTTCACTCGGAATGGTGGAATAAAGAAGAAACACCCAGTGAGCGGCAGCTCAGCAGATAAACATGCCTTGTTTGTCAATGGAGGAGAAGGGCTGGTTCAAGACTGACAGAAAGGCTGTGGTAACCAGGTAACCACTGTGTACAGTTGTGGTGAGCAGACAAGCATTTTGGGATGCACAACAGTTTGAACTTTGAGGTGCGTGGTAACAGCAAGAGACCGCGTTGGGTTTTATTTCAGAAAGCTGAGGCGGCAGTGGACACGGGCTACCCAAAGCTGGACTGTAAAAACTTCACCTGGTCTGATGGATGTTGATTTGTGCTGAGGCGCATGGAAAATGGTCAGGTTTTGGTCACCACAGCACAAATCTATGGACCCAATCAGCCTGGTGTCTACGATGCAGGCCGGTGGAGATGGTGTAGTGGGGTGAAGAACGTTTCCTCACACTCTTTGAGCCTATTAATACAGACCTTCTTTCATATTTACAGAGCATGTAAAACAAATTTGTATCATTTATCTAATAATATGATGAAGATTTATTAATAACAGAAACACAGCCTTTCACGGCATTGCATCGTTTCAAAGTATCGTTTTAACTTCTCTTAAAGAGTATCACTTGGGTTTAGTACTAGAGCTCGCACAAACTGCTAGACTAACAAACTTGGTGCACTTGTGGACCATGTAGCACCTTAAATAACATATTTAAACCCAACAGATCTCAAAACATTTCACGTGAACACTAAATAAACTCTAAATAAAATAGCATGGGCCACAGTTATCACAGGTAGCCCAGTATTAGGAAATTAGTATTAATACTTGTATTAATACTTGTATTAAGGAAAACTGGAAAATGTAAATGAGACATCTAACAATCAATGTTGACCAATCACAGTGGTCTTTACTATTATTTTAGTAGCTGGGTAGCAAGTTGACATCACATGTCCATGTTGTAATTACGTCCGGGGTGTCTCCTGCCTTCTGTCTAACGAGTGCTGGGATGGGCTCCAGCGCCCACTGTGACCCAGGAGGATAAGCAGTGTAGATGATGAGCGAGTGAATGTACCAAGGGCAATCATGGGCTGAAGGTCAGGGATCAGGTCTTAGTAGCTGGCTAGCAAGTTGACATCACATGTCCATGTTGTAATTACGTGTTTACACTGCAGGGGCAAATATGTGGGGAGGAGTCCTGAGTGTGAAGCAGATCAGTGATACCACAGTCACGAACTATAGATGAAAACAGATTTGGGACTGTGTGGGAAACCTTTGGGGCTTAAGCCTGTATGCCCACCTTTGGTGCGATGCGTGCTGAGCCATGCAGTTGTGCCCTGATGCTGCCCTGCTATGAAAGAGTGTAGTGTGTGTGGGTGTGTAGGGGACCTAAGTATAGCAGGCCAGCCGGGTAAACACAGATTCTATACTTCTAAGAGCAGGAAATGAACCTGGAGGTGCAGACCTGAGGCTGAGTGAGAGTGCAAATGAGCACACAGACATGCACTCTCTTACAAATACGTACACACACATAGGAAGTAATTAAACATAGATGAAACATCGTTCATCAGAAGGTGCCAATACCTCTGCCTGCCACACTGCAGACTGGGGTTCAGTGCCCCAGCTGGACAATCATCCTTCACTCTACTAATAATAGTCCTACCTTCATCTATTAGATAACCAAACTGTAAGCGGCCCTGATAAGAACATCTGTAAAACGCCACAAGGTGTTCTTCTAGGCACATTTGTGAATTCAGTGAATCACATTAACATCATCAAAGCTAGCGGAAGTGTGTGAAGTAATAATGTTGGCACTGTTCTGAGAGATTGTGCAATGATGATGCAATTAACAGTTTCTTAGAACAGTTCCTTTCAAGGAATGATGTACAGCACTATTTCAAACAGAAGAGTTCATTTTCAGCAACAATGTACTGAGCCACCCTGTGACAGACTGGTGGCCTGTCTGGGATGTCTCCTACCTTCTGCCTAACGAGTGCTGGGATGGGCTCCAGCGCCCACTGTGACCCACAAGGATAAGCAGGGAAGTGTTCACTAGTGTGTGTATATGTGGGTGTTTCACTGCAGAGATGGGTTGAATGCTGTGTGCAGACACAAGTGGCAAATAGGTGCTTGTTCTAATTCTAAGTCGTTTTCTACAGAACTGTTTGTTTTAGGTAACAAATTGTTTCCTGAGGAATCGTTTGCTTTAGTGAATAGTGCAATGAACTGTTTCCTAAAGAACAGTCCATCTCAGGCTAAAGAACAGTCCATCATAGGCTAAAGAACAGTCCATCATAGGCTAAAGAACAGTCCGTCATAGGCTAAAGAACAGTCCGCCTTTGACTAAAGAACAGTCCGCCTTTGACTAAAGAACAGTCCGTCTTAAGCTAAAGAACAGTCCGTCATAGGCTAAAGAACAGTCCGCATTTGGCTAAAGAACAGTCCGTCTTAAGCTAAAGAACAGTCCGTCTTAAGCTAAAGAACAGTCCGTCTTAAGCTAAAGAACAGTCCGTCATAGGCTAAAGAACAGTCCGCATTTGGCTAAAGAACAGTCCGTCTTAAGCTAAAGAACAGTCCGTCTTAAGCTAAAGAACAGTCCGTCTTAAGCTAAAGAACAGTCCGTCATAGGCTAAAGAACAGTCCGTCTTAAGCTAAAGAACAGTCCGTCATAGGCTAAAGAACAGTCCGTCTTAAGCTAAAGAACAGTCCATCTTAAGCTAAAGAACAGTCCGTCATAGGCTAAAGAACGGTCCGTCGTACGCTAAAGAACGGTGCGTCGTAGGCTAAAGAACAGTCCGTCTTAGGCTAAAGAACAGTCCGTCATAGGCTAAAGAACAGTCCATCTTAAGCTAAAGAACAGTCCATCTTAAGCTAAAGAACAGTCTGTCTTAAGCTAAAGAACAGTCCGTCATAGGCTAAAGAACGGTCCGTCGTACGCTAAAGAACAGTCCATCTTAAGCTAAAGAACAGTCCATCTTAAGCTAAAGAACAGTCTGTCTTAAGCTAAAGAACAGTCCGTCATAGGCTAAAGAACGGTCCGTCGTACGCTAAAGAACAGTCCGTCTTAGGCTAAAGAACAGTCTGTCTTAGGCTAAAGAACAGTCTGTCTTAAGCTAAAGAACAGTCTGTCTTCGGCTAAAGAACAGTCTGTCTTAGGCTAAAGAACAGTCTGTCTTTGGCTAAAGAACAGTCAGTCTTCGGCTAAAGAACAGTCTGTCTTAGGCTAAAGAACAGTCTGTCTTAGGCTAAAGAACAGTCTGTCTTCGGCTAAAGAACAGTCAGTCTTAGGCTAAAGAACAGTCAGTCTTCGGCTAAAGAACAGTCTGTCTTAGGCTAAAGAACAGTCTGTCTTCGGCTAAAGAACAGTCTGTCTTAGGCTAAAGAACAGTCTGTCTTAGGCTAAAGAACACATTGTTTTAGTGAATGTCACAATAAGTCCTTTCCTAAAGAACGGTTTTAGTAAATGACTTATGTTAGTATCTTCTAAAGACGTTTCAGTGTAAGACGCACTGAACTGCGTTCAAATAATTGTGAGGTCAGGAATATACGATATATATATATATTTTTTTTAATATAAAAAAATCTTTTAAAAAAATATTTAATAAATATAAAAAAATATATATATATATTTTTTTATATAAAATGTACACACATTTACAAACACACGCTGAGCTAAGCTGCTGGGTAGTCTCTGCTGGTCAGTACAGCAGTGGGCCCACTTCCCCTGTGTGCATCCTGAGTGCGGTCTAAAAGCTCACACAAATGGCCACGCAGCCGTACAGGCATGCAGACACAGAGCAGCTTTAATAAAGCACTGGTGATGCACTTTACACTCCTTGTTTAACTCATGTGGAGTAGTGCATTACAATGAGGCAATATCTGTTGTGTGTGAAGGCTCACTATGTTCTTACAGGTTAAAGAAATCATTTCAATGATTACGAGTATGTACAAGCATATCACACAGCTAGGTGTTTGCAGACTTCTTAACCCCTTACATCTCAAAAGCCCACAATTCAAGCCTTAATAACGACAGAGCCTATCCTCATATTACTTACTGAATCCTTTATAGCATTCAAGTCTTAAGGTTTCTAACAGGATGATAAGTCTGAACTAGACATCTCAAAGTAGCAATGAGAAAAGGGTACTGGGCGGTGCTGCGCTGTGTTTGCATGTGAGTTCTGTGGTGTGTGGCCAGAGAGCGGAACTGGTAACCCACTCTGCAAACATTCTTAAAGTCCAGCTCATGTTTATTAATAACTGTTAATAAACGAGTTAATTAAATTAGTGGATTATTAAAGCAGGTGAAATTTTTGTTTTGGTGATGATATGCTAACATGCTAAATTTTTTGTTAGTGTAACCAGGGCTTTAAACTGCATGCTGGGAAGTGACAGGAAATGACATCATGAAAGATGTGGACATTGCGGGGGCTGACTGGGCAGACCTCTGGTTCCCACTGAAAGAGGAAACGCTGCTTAGGGTGTTCCTTCAAAACTGATTTCATATGAGATCAGAATGAGACGACTGCAGACGAGTGAGTAACTTAAAATAAACCAAACAGAGCAAATAAACAAACACACAAACAACACACAACACTAACGCAATGTGTGTCAGCCTTCGTCTGGCTCGTAGTGATGTACAATTCATTGTAGATGCTTTTCCATAATATTGGCTTTTAAGAAAGGATCCTACTAAATCATACTAAATAGATACAGTCGTTCTATATTTGGGGTGTTAAACTCAGGCACAGAATGGGCAAAAAATTTAAAACACAGTCTAAGTCGCAGGCCAAACAGGATTAACATTTACTGAACAGTCTAAAGGAGACAATATTTTAATTAGCAATATGAATTTAAACAAACAGAACACAACAATACTTATAATACTAATATTGTTATACTTTTTTACTAACATATTAAATCTGAGATTAAAAATTAAAATATTAGATTATTTCAAAATCATTTTTAAAATAAGAGCTGTGATGTGATATCAGCAAAAACAACAAGCAAAAAAAAAAACTTTCAGCTATTTAGTTTTCTCTCTTGTTTGATTTCCACGAGGCAGATGCTTTCCGTAAAAGGCCGGGCTGATTTGGCTATCTCTTCTGCTACTACAAAACTAGCTTTCACTGAGCTTGAACATAGCTTGCTGTAACACCAGACTCTAAACCTCAAACTCTTCCGCCTGCTGTAGCTCCTGCTGTATGTCCAGGTTTTTGTACTTGTCCTGATGCTTAGTCTCATAGTGCCGTCTAAAGTTATATTCTTTAACTACAGCCACATTAGCTCCATAAACAAGACACACAGGTTTACCAGGTACTCTGCCTCCCACTGGCAGCTGTTGCAGTGCATAGTGGGATCTGTAGTGTGAGTGGTAGGAGTGCTATTTACCTGCGGGTCATTAATTATAGCCATATGAAATTATCTTGTGGGCCATATATGATTAAATCTCAATTGAGTTTGACACCCCTGGTCTATAGACTTCAGAGTTCATCCTGCTGGTTTTATCACCAGTCACACTATCAGTTAACACCAGTGACCCAGTTCCATTAGCAGACATACATATTATAATATTATAACACAGCATATACCAGGGGTCGCTAATAGACGGACCGCTGTCTGGGTCCAGATCTAGATCCAGACGTTGTCCAATGCGGACCCAAACCGATAAACTATTGAGAATTATTTCATTTCGACTGTCGCCGGCGGAGCTTTTCTCGTCTTTACAAGTGCGCTGTAAGATCAACGGAGGCTCTTTAGCCAATCAGATCTGTGCACACAGGCGAGGTACGAAGCGAGAAGCAGCAACCGGAGACTAAAGAGAGTCAGAAAGAATAATATAAAGACAGAAAAGTCAACAGAGAAAACTGACTGTTTAACCAGGAACAGTTATGGAATGGACCTGCTCGTCTAGTTTTGGAGAATACCGCTCTGTACAACCAACCAATGTCCAATGTCAATCTGTGAAACTGATTTAACAAGAAGGCCGAGTTTTATTTGCTTTCTCTATAAATGAACACTTTATGATGCGCTTTTTAAATTTTTTTTTTTTTTTTTTAATGTAGCCCTTGTTGTTTTACTTGAAGTGAGGAAAAACATTTATTTGTAGCTTTATAATTATAAATAATTCATTCAATTCAGCATTTAAACAGTAAATATACTGAAATATACTGAATGGTATGTGTTGGTGTTTCAGTAGCTGATGGTATAAGATGCTGATACTAGGCTACTGCAATATACAGGATACACCACTGAATCATAACACACGTTAGAAATGATGACGGTCCAGACTGGCCTGAAGAGATCTCCTCTAACTGGACGTTACTGAACTCTAATTAAATACTCCTGGCATATACCATGTTTTACAGAACATGAGCCCTTTATTTCCTTCTACATTCTCTTCACTTTTTGTTTTTAGACCCCAGGAGGCTTTTTCTTAGATGTTAATTGTTCTAGCCTACAGTCTAGGATTTCTGTTCTTAAGTTTTAAGTTTGCATCTTGAGGTTGAACCCCATTTACATTCATGAAGGTGTTTGTTGATTGTAGACTTTGACAATGCTATGGCAAACACCTCTAGAACGTCCTTGACTTAACCACACGTTGGTAAGGGTTTTTCTTCACCACTAAAAGAATTCTGCAACTATCCACTTGTTTGTTTGTGTTGTTCCGCTTAATGACGGCCCCCTTCACTTGTATCTACTCCTCTTAGGACCACATACTGGTAGCTGTTCAGGGGAACCACACGTTCAGTTCCCATGAACAGCTACCAAATGCATAGCACTGCTGTTGCAATAAAACCATGAGTCTCTAAACTGACAGAAAATTACTTTACTTATAATGTAAGTCAATGCAACTTGAGTCATTTTGGGCCAATTCTTTCAGCCCACTCATCATGGACTTTACAAACGATGTTCAGAGAAACAAGTACTTCCAAATTTTGTGTGCGTATGATCCAACAGCAGCACTATTCAACACAGGAAAAAATAAGGAAACAGTTAAAACTGAAACTAAACCTGCTGTCCACTGTCCAATTACTTACTGTTCGTCACAAATAGTGTGCTTTTATGGGCACATGCATGAGGATTACCGAAAAAAGAAACCAGTGCACCGCGCTAGCTTGTGACGGCTGTTATGAAGCTGAAACTTAAACAGGAACCCGTCGAAGATATACGTGCTTCATGTTTGTGCAGTGCACACGTAGCCACACGTCCACTAAATCAAATCCCCACAAAATAACTCTAACAACACAAACAAACAAATAAACGCTGTATTTAGAATAATATAATTCCTGTCTTTCTGAATATCTGTCTAACTGACTGGACAACTTTCAAAATCTTTTACCCACGTAGCCAGTACGCAACAGACTGGAGCCTATACATACCAGCAGCAGAGCCTCAAGCTGGTTAATGTAGATCTCTTCACTGGCCATAAATCCAGATAGCACCAACTTCTTCATCTCCAGACCCTTTTCTATGTCCCCCTGAGAGAAAGAGAGAGAGAGAGAGAGAGAGAGAGAGAGTGTTAAAGGGTCAAATCACAATGCAGTTGATACAAATATTTGATAAAGTGTTGAGGAGTTGGGCCTGTTAGCTGCGATCTATTGATTATGCCATCTGATACAGTTGCAGACAACACAGCCCCCCCCACAACACAACCCCTAATTCAGTGCAGGGTGGTCCAAACAGCAGTTTACAGGCTTCAAATACGTTTAAGTATGTCCAGTATATTTATTAATGCTGTTGGAAACACAGTAACAATGAAGTCACGCTGCTTGCACACCTTATGTTGCTAAAAAAAATGAATTAATTAATTAATTAATTAATTAATTAATTAAGTAATTAATTAAACCCCCAACTGCAGACCTCCCGTTTAAATACACCTTTAAAAGCTCTGTAGATGCTGAGTGTGTAAAGAATTAGAAAGATTTTGGTTTTATTCATCCTGTTTTAGTTTTAATTGCTTTCATTCAGCTGCTTTTAGTTTTTTTATTAAGATTTATCACTGAACATTCAGCGCCTACGAATAAAAAAAAAATGAAAAAAAAGAAAAAAGAAAAAGTGGTGAGAAGAGAAGAGGTGGAAGAGGAAGTCTGTGTGAAGAACAATATAGTAAAGACATGCCAGGGCACCCAAGCCAACAAAAGTAAGTCTATGTGTGCACCATGTCCAGGGTGGCCTAAGTGATAAGAGGCCAGGCAGACTAGCTGAATGTCACACTAGTCTGCCAGTACATACCTCTCTCTGGTTTGTTTACTTTGGCCTGAGCTCCAAAGTTAAAGTAACCTCATCACAGTCTAGGAACACCTTGATGTGTTCACAGTGCCCGGCACTCTCAAACAGCGCATTTCAAACAAAAGCACAAAAGAGCTTTTGTAGATAAGCCTCAGGAAAACTCCAAACCCATGCTCTTCAAACAGATAAGAAGAAAGGGGGAGAGAAAGAACGAGAGAGATTTTATTTTGTGACACTGAGACAAATGACAAATGACATTTGCAGACTTTTCTGACTCAAACTTTCTTTCTTTATTTGCACTGACATAAAGAAATTACATGACACCATCAAACACTCTTAGGTCGGCTACTGCAGGGACATTAACACACCCACTCTGTTAAAGTAGCAGAGAGAAAAAAACTGTTACTAGTCTCCAAAAAATCCATAAATCCCATCATGTCTGGCTGTTCCTCCTACAGTGGAAAGTCAGGCCTGAGGTAGATTACGGCACGTAAAAGAACAAACAGCCACTGTGTTTACAGAGAGGAAACGTACCGCCCCGATGACTAACAGCTAGTAAACCAGACAGCTGCCAAATATAGTCTCCAATTTCCTGACCATGCATTCGTCCTGAGCTACACGTGGGTCATGAACACCGTTCTCGCTAACTTCTAAAGGTCACATTCACCTTTAATAACCAGGAATTGAGCTGATGACTGAGTTACACTGTAGTAGCACATATTAGATACAATGATGTTCAAAGTACATCAACTTGTCAAACATTCAACACCTGCACTGTAAAGTTGGTGGCAGTTTTAGAAGGGAGGGGTATTCTAGAACGTCCAAGACCGTCTAGAATAGTTTGAATGGTGGGGGGAGAACTTTCAAGAACAGTGCAAACAACAGAGAATATTATAACAGAGCTTGTAAACCAGGTCTTAAACCAGTGTGAATGCAGGGGAGTATTAGCAGTCTCAACGGCAGGAGAACATTCTGTACAGTCATTCTAGTACTAGTACAGAACAGGGTCAATGGGGTTAACTTTTCGAAAACTGTGAAGATTGGGGGACACATTCAATAATAGTGTGTATGGCAGAGAGCATTCCAGAAGGGTGTAAACAGGGAGTAGTATAAATAGGCATGAAAATTAGGGCTGGGTATTGCCACTGATTTCTCGGGTCGATTTGATCCCGATTCACAAGGTCCCAACTCAATCTGATTACCGCTTTGATTCGATTCAATTCAATATGGATTCATTTAGGGATATTTCAGTTACAATAATATGTTTTGTTTGAATATGAAAAGAGATTTTCTAAGAACTAATGTGGTAAATGTTCAAGGAACACTCAACCTACCATTACTAAAAACATTAGTGTTTATATGTTTATATACCGTCCTGGTTTCAGAATCAAAAATGTAGCCAGACATCTGCTTTCAAGTTCTGGGGCGCCTTTACTTGTGCTCCAGCCATGCTTAACTCATGTGCGCCCTCAGCCAGATCTTGTTGCGCGAAAAACAATGGTTGACCACGCGAGACTGGGGAGGGGGAGCTGGAATGGTAATTTTAAAGGTCACTCTTGGGTTTATACGAATCGATATGGGATTATTCAAATTAAGATAATACAACAGTGTGAATGGGGAGAACCTTCTAGTACCATGTGAATAGAGGGGCAAAAGCAGTGACCTTAAGATTCCAGCACAGTATGACTGGAGGAGCATTTCTAGAGCCGTCCAATTAGGCTGTTTACACACAGGGGGCGCAATCACATGCTCTCGAATGCCAGTGGTTTGCATTATTTACAGTTTTTTAAAATCAGTTTAACCGAGAAACCACACACAGAGCTTTAACAGAATACCAAAGGTGGCCTATGAGGGTGAAAATGCAAGAAACTGACTGGAAAGTGTTGGCAGGAATGGCTTGCGGGCCTTTATCTGCAGCCAGGATGAGGCTGAAGAAGCTTCCTGTTCAGGTTCTCATTGCTAGTTTGAACTTGGTGGTGTTTCTAGCAGCTGTTGCTTTAAACCTATCACAAATGCACAGCCACAGCCCCCACAGACCAACGTTTCACAATACAGCACTCGCTCCCACCAACATACACATGTGCCTCAGTACCTATGTAGGTTTCCTCTTGTTTTCATGAGTAGAAGAGCATCTGGACGAGAAGGTAGCTCTTATATCTGCTGTCTCGATTACAGCTAATCTTTCACGTCCAGCATGTTTTCTGTTTGTGTATATCTCTTGTATTATCATCTAAAATACAGTGCGGTCTCCTCATCTCCGTCTCCTTCACTGGAAAAGGTCATTCTAGAGCAGCACCAATGGGGAAGAACATTCTATAGCGGGGCTGTACATTTAATCCAGATACATTCCAAAACAGAACACAGCAGCCATTCTAGCACCAGTATAGATGATGGAGAGTTTTCTTAAACTGTGTGAATGTGGGAACGCTTTCATGAACAGTGTCAAAGGCAGAGAACTTTCTAGAAAGGTGTGAATAGGGAAGAAGGGTAAACGTTCCAGAACAGTGTAAATGAGTAAAAAAAACAGAACTAGAATTTAGAGCAGGTCTGTTCAAAGTGTGGCATGTGGGCCAAAGTTGGCCAATGAGGACGTTCAATAAGGTCCACCAGAATATTAACAGCACCTCCTTGTCCGACAGGAGAACCAACATCTTTTTTATATACAAAATGTAACAAATTAAATTCTGTTATTGTGTTTAAATGTGTATTTTTGTGTTTACACTGTCAATTTCTGAGGAAAACAGGTCAGGACACCTCTGTAACACCAACCACACTGCTGGTGTTTGTTGGGTCAGGGTTCTCCAGCTTTAAGAAGCTAAGAGGAAGTGTACGGCCGTGTTGGTCTCTGCCAGATTCTGGTCAAAAGTTAACAACCCTCTGCAGCTCCACCCACAGTCTGACAGCCAGTTCCTGGCACTGGGGCACTTTTGAACTAATTTAGAAAGAAAGACAAGACTGTTTATATTGATAAGCCTGATGACAAGAACCTTAATGTGTGATCGTGATCTCACTGATAAAAAAAATATTACACACAGTACATCAACTTCATATCAGGAACAATAACAGTTTCAGATGTTTTTTGATATCACAGAAACAAAAACAAGCGCACTCGCACACGAGCCCCAGCACACTCGAGCAGTAAGCTGCTTCCATTATGTAAATCTTGACCTTTGTAGCTGCCACTGTTTGTAAGTACAGCTGAGCATTGTTTACTGCTAAGAAGCTAAAAGGTACCCATTTTAGCCACAGTGTTACCTTTCATTACTACAACCAGCTTCATTACAATCCTCCTTCCTTCAGCCAGCACAGCTGCACCAGTAGCACCGGCACAGATTTCTTACTCTCTCTGAAGTTTCATTAAAGGTTAGATTAGTGACCAACAGGTACAGAAGTAAACGTGTATATGTTCACAGAACCTGATTATAAAATCTGACATAACAATTATTTTTTACAGAAAATAATAAGTTATGATAAATAAGAATGTTACTGTAAAGCTCTCCAAAATAAACTAGAACAACGTCTATGCATCATGTTGCAGAGATATCCTGGTCCTGGTGGAGTCTCACATGACTGCTTTGTACCTCAAGAGGTGATAGTGAGTCACTGCAGTGCTGAACTGAATCAGTCCAACATGGGAGGATGAAGAAGTAGCAGTGCTTGGATGCTGTTTTCAAAGCTCAATCATTTACGGTCAGGAAGCCGATTACAGGAACAGTAAAAGCAGTCACTCAAGCTCTTTTGACCATTATAGCAACCAGTGCTGACCACTCTCAACAGCAATGCACATTCCACAAATAAAAAGTGATACAAATAGAAGCAAAATAGGGCTGATAAGAACTGAAGAGGGAGGTGGAGGGACTTTACATTTTGTGGTGATATGTTGCCCTCTACTGTTTGAAATCGATAGAAAGTCGATAGAATAGAGTTTCTTCCTTGTTCTGAGAGACAACATGAACAGCCAATGAGAATAGCGCTGCCCCAAACCAATCAGGTGGCTGAACTGAGTCAATATCATCGGATATGAAAAAAATTTTGTGATAAGACTATTTTCCCATATCGCCCAGCCCTAGGTGAGGGTTGTGTTTACTATGCTTGATCTTAGCCAAAAGGCTGACAAGTGACGTATACCGCTCAGTTAAGGTTTATCAAACACAGCTTTATATGACAGAGTTCTACTGTTTGCTAAGTGAGTCATAATCAGGACTTGGTCACTGCTGCTATATGATGCAGCTGCTGAAAGTTGCACAGATGGCTGATTAAGCTGCTGTAATTGAGAGCGAACAGCAGCTGAAGTAAAACTGAATAGTGCAGCCTTGGTGAAGGTGTTACAATCACGCCTGGCTAAGTCTAACACCATCACACCCAGAGCTCATGCTGATAAGATCCTGAGGCAGCAGGAACGGCACGATGACCTCAGAAAAGGTGGCTACAAGGCGGGTCACCCGTCTGTTTCACAGAATGAAAAAAGAGGACGGCAACAGCGAAGCAATAGAAGCGAAGAGGACCGTATACACACAGACTTGGTAGAAGAAAGTCTAGCACACTGAAGAGGAAGTGAAGAAGACACAGTGGGGAGATGGTGAGGAAATACCCTGGTGCTTCGACTACATGCCTGCGTATCGCAGGAAACGGATAGTGATAAATAATAAAACAGTTAGACCCGGACTTTACACACGGAGAGTAGTTTTATACACAGGACATGGAGTGATGTACACCTTCTATATCTACACACATTGTCTTTTGTATCAGCTCCATTGCACTTTATAGTTCTTCACTTACAGACTGTAGACCATCTGTTTCTCTGTATACCTTGTTAGCCCCCTTTCACCCTGTTCTCCAATGATCAGGACCCCAAAAGGACCACCACAAAGCACATACTATGTGGTGGTGGGTCTTTCTCAGCACTGCAGTGACACTGACATGATGGTGGTGTGTTAGCAAGTGGATTAAACACAGCAGTGTTGCTAAAGAACAGTCCACCAACCAGCAGCCAACCTGTGTGCAGCACCCTGTGACTACTAATGAAGGACCAGCAAGGTATGTGTGTCAAATAGAGTGGACAGTGAGTGGACACAGTGTTTAAAAACTCCAGCAGCACTGCTGTGTCTGATCCACTCATACCAGCACAGCACATACTAACACAATACCACTGCAGTGCTGAGAATGAGCCATCACTCAAATAATATCTGCTCTGAGGTGGTCCTTTGGGGGTCATGATCATTGAAGAACAGGGTGAAAGGGGGCTAACAAGGTATACAGAGAAACAGATGATCTACAGTCTGTAAGTGTAGAGCTACAAAGTGCACCTGTATTGTAAATGGAGCTGATACAGTAGACAATGTGTGGATACAGGTAGATGATTTTAAATGTTATGGCTGATCGGTGTATATGTACAGTAGTATTATATATACACACAGCACTACACACAAATCTGCACATGATTCATTTCTCTGGTGTGTTTCTGCATGTAAATCACTGAATAACATTAGAATAAAAGAAAAACCAAAGTTTTGGTTCCAGATTTTACCAGGCAGGAGTCATATATATTCAAACCCATTACCTGAATTATACATTCAAATGTATGGACGTCCTGAATAAGACTTTTTGGGCTCTGGAGCATTAGCAGTAATTATATTTCCGGGGGGGGAGGCATGGACGTTGACGTGGTTTTGAGGTATAAAGGGGAAGTTTTGGCTGCATTATATGTAGTTCTGTGCTTTTTTTTTTTTTTTTTTTATATGGATGGTGGGATATCCAGAGTAGAGCAGAAAGTTGTGTTTTTAGCTGTTAGCACTGAAGAGGCTGTGCTTCTTCTTACAGTGTTTGGCACAGTTTTCAGCAAACATTACATATTTAGTCAAGAAAAAAAAACCAAATCCAATAAAATCCAATAAAAAATTTAACTGAATACCTGTCCAACTAACGAACATCCAATATTTAGGTCCAGCCTTAAATAGATGGTACCTATAAATAATACTAGGCTGCCACATAAAGAGGTTTGGAATTGTTACTAGTGTAAAATGATCTGTATTTATTCTAATATGAGTAAATAAACAATTATTAGCCAGTTTAATGACTTGTATAGTATCATATTGTCTAAGACTTTTCTACAATACTGTGTAGTAAAAATGCACCCAAAATAGATAACATTCACCTCTTTAACCAAAAGACATAATAAAAGACACCTGGATCTTTTCTAAAAATCACTTTAAATTGTCAGAAATATTTAGCATTTAACACTTTCATTTATTTCCTAAAAATGCATTGAACTTTTAAGTAATAGGTAGACATACTAAAGTTTGCAGCAGATGCGATATTCACTACGATCATCGTAACTCTAGAGAGTTAAACATTTCACATAATGGGTTATACTTGTACCAGGAACCTTTCTTCAGTGAAATTTGCTTGTTTTTAATATATTTTCTGATTTATTATTGTTTTCAATACAGGAAGCTATAATCTGAACAGAAGGGTAAGTGCAAACATTTGACCTGTCTTTTTCTCTTTCTGTCAAGAGATAATTAAAGCAAGCTCAGCAGTTAGCAGAGCATGGTAGGTGGCAAAACTGAACTAGACAACAACAAACAAACAGGTAAACAGGTATATAAAGTATGTACAGCAAAGAAAATGTCAAAGGATCATCTCCGTAATTCTCTTAATTATTAGCCATGGTACAGCTCTGGAAGGTCCGGCCCCAAACCCAACAAAAACATTCATGCCACAACCAACTAAGCTGACGAGATGAAACATTTACAAATACAACACCTAATTAACCGAACACGTTCTACCCACTCGTTACTGAATTACACTTATCAACTTCCTCATAATCATTCGTTAATCAATACTTCACATAACTGCAGTTTCTTATTTGGCTTACTTAAAAGATTTCTTTTCCCCGATAGTTGTTACCCCTACTTTATCCTCATTCTTTCACAATGACTCAGCACTGATGTGACAAATGTGCCATAGAGAACCGAAACAAGTCTGGATGCTATTTAAATATAGAAGCTTTTTTATTTAGTTAGACCAGCTAGCCACTCTTCTCCCAGCACCAGTGGAGGGGATTAGTCAACTTGTGTGGGATGTATCTTTGTTATTTCCAAGCTGCAGGAGGTCCTCAGGGGTCTAGGACCTCCCAATTTAACTCTCGGACCCCCCTAAATGTCTCAAGTCCCTGAAAATAAACTTCTTGTATCATGCTGTGGACGTTAAATACAGATCCCAGAAAGGAGGATTGTTTAGCCTGATTCCCCCACAGTCTGCAAACTTCTGTCTTTGGCATTCTAACTAGAGATGCACCACTGGTCTGCCTCAGGGTGGCGCTGTGGCAAATTGGTTCACCCACCTGGTCCTTCATAGACTAGCAACTGTAACTACGACCAGGATACCTCTATAAAACTTCACAATATGCTGTGGCATATCGGGAACCTGAAAATATTTCCCAGAGTATGATGGAAAGAATGAATTGTTACTCATTTCTCAGACTGAAGTTAAAAGAAGAGATGTATAAGATCTCAATTAAGTGTAGAAGCAGGCGATACCAAAGAGCATTTCCAGAAGAGAAACCGTTAAACCAAACACTTTGTCAAGTGAGCTAGCAGCCAGTCAATGTCTGCAGCAGCCAGTCAATGTGGGACCCCCCAAATACCAGGGGAAATTTTGTACAATGGTTTCTTTTTTAATCTTGTAACACTGTTATACTCCGGACCCCTATATCAGTCATCAGGTATCAGACTGTATCATATAATATATGTATTTCACAGATGTATCTGTATAACTGTATGTTATATATACTATGCTGTTTATATATATAATAATGACTATACTGTTAAGTATATATAATAATGTCTATGCTGTTTACTATATATAATAATGACTATACAGTTAACTATATATAATAATGACTATACAGTTAAGTATATATAATAATGTCTATGCTGTTTACTATATATAATAATGACTATACAGTTAACTATATATAATAATGACTATACTGTTAAGTATATATAATAATGTCTATGCTGTTTACTATATATAATAATGACTATACAGTTAACTATATATAATAATGACTATACTGTTAACTATATATAATAATGACTATACTGTTAACTATATATAATAATGACTATGCTGTTAACTATATATAATAATGTCTATGCTGTTTACTATATATAATAACGACTATACAGTTAACTATATATAATAATGTCTATGCTGTTTACTATATATAATAATGACTATACTGTTAACTATATATAATAATGACTATACTGTTAACTATATATAATAATGTCTATGCTGTTAACTATATATAATAATGTCTATGCTGTTTACTATATATAATAATGACTATACAGTTAACTATATATAATAATGACTATACTGTTAACTATATATAATAATGACTATGCTGTTAACTATATATAATAATGTCTATGCTGTTTACTATATATAATAATGACTATGCTGTTTACTATATATAATAATGACTATACAGTTAACTATATATAATAATGACTATACAGTTAACTATATATAATAATGACTATACTGTTAACTATATATAATAATGACTATGCTGTTAACTATATATAATAATGTCTATGCTGTTTACTATATATAATAATGTCTATGCTGTTTACTATATATAATAATGACTATACAGTTAACTATATATAATAATGACTATACAGTTAACTATATATAATAATGACTATACTGTTAACTATATATAATAATGTCTATGCTGTTAACTATATATAATAATGACTATGCTGTTTACTATATATAATAATGACTATACAGTTAACTATATATAATAATGACTATACAGTTAACTATATATAATAATGACTATACTGTTAACTATATATAATAATGACTATGCTGTTAACTATATATAATAATGTCTATGCTGTTTACTATATATAATAATGTCTATGCTGTTTACTATATATAATAATGACTATACAGTTAACTATATATAATAATGACTATACAGTTAACTATATATAATAATGACTATACTGTTAACTATATATAATAATGTCTATGCTGTTAACTATATATAATAATGACTATGCTGTTTACTATATATAATAATGACTATACAGTTAACTATATATAATAATGACTATACTGTTAACTATATATAATAATGACTATAATGTTAACTATATATAATAATGTCTATGCTGTTTACTATATATAATAATGACTATAGAGTTAACTATATATAATAATGACTATACTGTTAACTATATATAATAATGACTATACTGTTAACTATATATAATAATGACTATACTGTTAACTATATATAATAATGACTATACTGTTAACTATATATAATAATGACTATACTGTTAAGTATATATAATAATGACTATGCTGTTAACTATATATAATAATGACTATACTGTTAACTATATATAATAATGACTATACTGTTAACTATATATAATAATGTCTATGCTGTTAACTATATATAATAATGACTATGCTGTTTACTATATATAATAATGACTATACAGTTAACTATATATAATAATGACTATACAGTTAACTATATATAATAATGACTATACTGTTAACTATATATAATAATGACTATGCTGTTAACTATATATAATAATGTCTATGCTGTTTACTATATATAATAATGTCTATGCTGTTTACTATATATAATAATGACTATACAGTTAACTATATATAATAATGACTATACAGTTAACTATATATAATAATGACTATACTGTTAACTATATATAATAATGTCTATGCTGTTAACTATATATAATAATGACTATGCTGTTTACTATATATAATAATGACTATACAGTTAACTATATATAATAATGACTATACTGTTAACTATATATAATAATGACTATAATGTTAACTATATATAATAATGTCTATGCTGTTTACTATATATAATAATGACTATAGAGTTAACTATATATAATAATGACTATACTGTTAACTATATATAATAATGACTATGCTGTTAACTATATATAATAATGACTATGCTGTTTACTATATATTATAATGACTATATTGTTAACTATATATAATAATGTCTATGCTGTTTACTATATATAATACTATATATACTATATATACTATATATTATAATGACTACGCTGTTAACTATATATAATAATGTCTATGCTGTTTACTATATATAATAATGACTATACAGTTAACTATATATAATAATGACTATACTGTTAACTATATATAATAATGACTATACTGTTAACTATATATAATAATGACTATGCTGTTTACTATATATTATAATGACTATACTGTTAACTATATATAATAATGACTATGCTGTTTACTATATATAATAATGACTATACTGTTAACTATATATAATAATGACTATACAGTTAACTATATATAATAATGACTATACTGTTAACTATATATAATAATGTCTATGCTGTTAACTATATATAATAATGACTGTACTGTTAACTATATATAATAATGTCTATGCTGCTAACTATATATAATAATGACTATACTGTTTACTATATATAATAATGACTACGCTGTTAACTATATATAATAATGACTATACAGTTAACTATAAATAATAATGACTATACAGTTTACTATATATAATAATGTCTATACTGTTTACTATATATAATAATGACTATAATGTTAACTATATATAATAATGTCTATGCTGTTAACTATATATAATAATGTCTATGCTGTTTACTATATATAATAATGTCTATACTGTTAACTATATATAATAATGACTATACAGTTAACTATATATAATAATGACTATACAGTTAACTATATATAATAATGACTATACTGTTAACTATATATAATTCTAATATCTATCTATCTATCTATCTATCTATCTATCTATCTATCTATCTATCTATCTATCTATCTATCTATCTATCTATCTATCTTCTTTAAATTCCCACAGACAGCCTACACTCACATGTCACAGCACAGATGTACGGGCCAGTGCTAGGAACAATAACAATATCAACACAGCCCACAGGCATGTTCATTAGCAGGTTCAGTAATTTCATTAGTGTCAGGTCAAGACTAACAAGACTACTGAAAGGTCTCCAGAAGGTAATCTAGTAAGTAATTCAATCAGCGTGGGCTTTACTCATGTTGACTTTTGGCTGTTATGGTACTAGCGCTATATTTTAAGCCCAGATGTTTTAGCGTGGCGTTATCAGCACATGCATGCAAACACAACGTGAAGTAGCCACAGAGCTTGTCTCTTCCTGAAGTGGGGTCAGGGCCTTCACTGAACATGCTGGAGGACCGAGAAAGAATGATCTGTCTTTTCCTCTTTCTTATTCACAGTCAAGTTAATTATTATTAGATCAGTTAAAGAGAGCTTGCTGCTGAGATTTGTACAGCTGCAAAGTGCACAGACTGATCCTAGTACAGTGTCTTTGTATAATTAACACTTGCACAAGTCTGCCTGATCATAAGAACATGTATTTTAATATTTGAACACGTGCATTATTATAGCATGTTTGAGTGTACTCCTTGTAGAAGATGTGTTCAAATCAATAGAACATAAAACATGACTAGAGGAGTTTAAACTCATGCATGCCTCTGTGTG